>VDFB02254579.1:222831-270514 GCA_007258455.2 Sequoia sempervirens
GAGATGATATGTAAAATGTAATGTAATGATAAGATGAACATGAAATGGAGATGGTAAATGGAAAACAACTATGTAAAATGAAAATTACATGGACATGAAAATGATGGATAAGATGATAATGAAAGTGATATGAAAATTTTTAATGAATAAATGAATGATGTGAACTGATAAAGGATCGAAATGATATGAGAAAGAAACAAAGATGATAAAAATGAGAATGATCAATGATATGCAATGAAATTATATGAAATATGATAAATGAAATGATAATGCATCATGAAGGATAAATAAATGAGAAAGGATCTAAATTATATGAAAATGAATGATAAATGCTAAACTATATGATATGCACAAGACCTAGATGAAATGATAATGATTAATGAGATGAGGATGAGGATGAAAGATGATAATAAAACAAATGTCCGAAAGTCCTCCACAAATAGTCCAAAAGAGATATGACAACCGTTGATGTGTCTGTTCAGCCTTTCAAAACTCTAATGTGAATTCAATATGTAGATATATACATTGATCTAAATGAAATGCAACTAAATAAAACCAACTGTTTGTTGAGCCTTTTTTTTTTAGGACTTTTTCTGATGTTTTTGTATTTTTTTCAGGACTTTTTCTGCTGTTTTGTGATTTTTTCAGGACTTTTATGGATGATGATAATTGCTTCAGACATAATACTTTTTCAGGTGCATGTTGTTGATGGGTTCGTCTAACAGGTCCCCTTCTGGCATTGATAGTTTGTATGCTCCTGAACCGTATACTGCTATGACCACATACTGAACCAGCCAATTCGGTTCAAACTTTCCTTTCTTCTCTCTATCTTGCTGATTGCGTGAGTTCTCTTTCAGAACAAGATCACCAACTTGAAAGGTACACAACTTGACTCTGTGATTATAACTGCGAGACATAATTTGTTGATATGCCTTCAAATGATCAGCTGATCTTGTCTCTTTTCATCTAGAAGTTCCAGTTCATGCAGTTGGGAAACTCTGTATTCATCATCTATGATTAGACCCTTCAGAGATACTATGAGTGATGGAATCTCAACCTCCAGTGGAAAAATGGCTTCTGCTCCATAAACAAGAGCAAACGGTGTTGCTCCCGTTGGTGTTCGGATGCTAGTTCTATAGGCCCATAATGTAGGATTAAGTTGAACATGCCAATCTTTCCCTACATCATTTACAGTCTTTTTCAAGATTTTTAGTATTGTTTTGTTCAAGGATTCTACTTGGCCATTCCCTTATGGATAGTAAGGTGTTGAATATCTGTGCTGAATATGAAATCGCTCACAAAGTTCATCAACATCCTGATTCTTGAATGGCCATCCATTATCTGTGATAATGGAGTTGGGAATGCCATACCGACAAATGGTTGAGTATAAATGATGAGATCTGTTTGCCGGTGACCTTAGTGAGAGGTACTGCCTCAATCCACTTGGTAAAATACTCTGTCGTTGTGATGATGAACTTGTGTCCGTTCGATGATGAAGGATGAATCTTTCCAACTAGATCCAACCCCCATTGAGAAAATGGCCAGGTTTGCGTGAACGGTTGTAATTCTTGTGCAGGAGCATGAATGAGATTCCCATGAATTTGACATTTTGAGCACTTCTTCACAAAAGTGAATGATTCCCTTTCCATAGTCAGCTAGTAGTAACCCATTCTAATCAATTTCTTGGATAAGGTTAGTCCACTCGAATGAGTACCACAAATTCCACCATGAACTTCTTGTAAAGCTTTGTCAGATTCATCCCGTTCAAGACATCGAATTAAAGTACCATCAAGATCATGGTGGTAAAGGGTGTCAGCGAGAAGAGTGTAGCGAGAGGATTGGCGGATAAAATTTTGCTTTTGGTTACAGGATAAATCAGGTGGTAAGATGTCGTCCGTTAGGTAGGCATAAATCTTTCCATACCAAGGTGAATCAGATCCCACTAAGTGGCAAATGATTTGACTTTCAGGGGTGTCATAAGCAGGTGCAAATGATTGTTCCACCAAAAGTTCATAGCGAGTCTGATTTTTTGGGAGTTGTAGCAATGATGCGATCATGGCCATGGCATCAACTACTTTGTTATCAAGTCTTGGAATCTGTATAAACGTTATGTCCATGAAGTACTTCTTGAAGTCATCAACCATTTTCTTGTATGGAAAAAGTTTGTCATCTTTGGTCTGATAATCATCATTGATTTGATTAATGACTAACTGTGACTCACCATAAACTTGTAGTTCAGTGATCCTCCATTCCAATGCGATCTTCAGTTCAGTGATTAAGGCTTCATATTCGGCTATGTTGTTAGTGGATGGAAACATTAGCCTATATGACCGAGGAATGGTATTTCCTTGAGGGGTGACAAAGAGTATGCCCGCCCCCGATCCATGTCGAGTGAAAGAACCATCAAAATATAAAGACAATGGTTGTTTTGATTCTGCAGTGAAGACATCAGCATCTGGAAATTCAATGTGCATGGGATGCTCTGCTTGTAGTGGTGCTTCAACCAGTTGATCAATGATAACTTGTCCTTTGATTACTTTGCGATCAACATAATGGATATCAAACTCACTTAGGATCATGACCCATTTTGCTAGCCTTCCTATCAATGTAGCTTTTCTTAACAGATACTTGAGTGGATCAATTTTAGCAACAAGATTAATTGTATGATTTAACATGTAGTGCCAAAATTTATGTGAGGAAAAGACTACTGCTAGACAAGCCTTCTCAATGAAAGTGTAGTTGAGCTCATGACCTATTAACATTTGACTGATGTAATAAATTGCATGTTCCTTTCCTATAGAGTCCTCTTGTGCTAATAATGCCCCTAAAGATGTCTATGTTGTGGCAATATATAAGATAAGTGGTTTGTCTGGATTTAACGGTACTAGAACTGGTGGGTTCATCAGGTATTGCTTGATTTGTTGAAAGGCCATCTCACACTTATCATCCCATCTGAAAGGAACATTCTTATGTAGTAGATGTGTTAAAGGTAAACTCTTATTGGCCAGCTGTGCAATGAATTTGTGGATAGATTGAAATCGTCCCTGTAATGATCTCAACTGACTGATATTCCTTGGTGGAGGCATTTCCATAATCACCTGTACCTTGGCAAGATCTACTTTAATTCCTTTTCCTGATACTATGTATCCTAAGAGTTTTCCAGATGTGACCCCAAAAACACATTTCTTGGGATTGAGGCGAACTTTGAACTTCTCCAATCTTGCAAATATTTTGGACAATATTTCTAGATGTCCTCTTGTGTATGATTTTGCCAATATGTCATCTACATAATATTCCATGAATGTGTGCATCATGTCATGAAATATTGTAGTCATGGCTCTTTGGTAAGTAGCCCCAACGTTCTTTAGGCCGAAAGGCATGACGTTTCAATAGTAAGTTCCCCATGGACATGTGAAAGCTATTTTCTCCTGGTCTTCAGGTGCAATCTTGATTTGGTTGTAACCAGAAAAACCATCCATTAATGAATACATGGCATGGCCAGCTGCCAGATCAACTATAGTGTCGATGTTTGGAAGTGGGAAATCATCCTTAGGACATGCTTTATTAAGATCTCTGAAATCTGTACACACTCTGACACTTTTATCTGGTTTGGATACATGAACAATGTTGGAGATCCATTCTACATAGTCAATTGATCTTATGAAGCCCACATCAAGGAGTTTTCTCAGTTCTTCTATAACCAATAATACAACATGGGGGTGCATCTTTCTGAGTTTTTGTTTCACAGGCTTAACCCCTGGTTTGATAGACAAGTGATGCATGATAAGATCAAGATCAAGACCTGACATGTCTGCATAAGACCAAGCAAAGTTGACTTGATTTTCTTTTAGAAATTCCATGAACTCTGGTACTTCTTTCTCTGTCATTGACGTAGCTAACTATAGGATCTTTGGTTTTTCTGAAGTTTCAAGATTGACAGGTTTTGTAGGCTCAATCAAGATAGGTGATCGCTCATGGTAATGCTCCGGGAGAGTGTCAATCTTCCCATCATCTGGTGCCTTAAAAAGGTTTTCACCATCTGATGCACTCTTTATTTTATCTTTTGTTTGATCTAACACTGCCATATTCTGGTTTTCACCATTAGATCTTTCTTTTTGATTTTGATTTTTGCAACTAGGAGACTTGACACTCTCCTGATTAAAGACTTTGTGTCGAAAACCGCTAGTGGAACAATCATTTGCATCATCTGTGGAAAGGAAGTTTATGATAGATTCATCACTTGGGAACATAGGTAGATCTATAGGTCTGGATGAATCCTAGTCAATGAGATCAGGATGGATCAAAGGTAGCGGGTCTTCGGGTTGCGTGAAATCGACTATGGTTATGGTCATAACGAAGTTGACCGTAGGATCCGAGGTAAGAGGCCGATCAATGATGGTACTATTCTTGTGATAGTCTTGTTCATTTAAATCTGACTCAGTATCACTAGAATCATAGTCACCTTGTAGTTCAGATTCTTGTGGTTGGATCCCTGAACCTTCACCTTCGATTAGAGTTGGGGTATACTTGTGTATCACATCAATCTTTTTATCCCTCTAGAACTCATCATTGTAGATGGTGTCCCATTCATATTCACCAAAGTTTGCGTCAGAGTTATTATCCACAAAATTCTGAATGGCTATCAAACATGCCTCTCTTGTATCAAAACCTTCTTGTAATGCGAGGACAATATTGTGTGACTGCTTGGATATTGTTTCTTTTGAGTTAGTATCATAGCCTAGTCTTGTTTTATCTTTTGCAGCTAGTCCTGGAGGGTCAATAGGCTCAACTACTTCTTTTCTCTTTCTGATAGGACCATTACCATCATAGCCCATCTTTTGCATGATTGAATACCCCTGACCATATTTATCAGTTGGTAACTTGATATTGAGAACTGTTTCATCTTCATCTTTATAGAGCCAACTTAAAACTTCTCTATCTTCAAAATCTTCCATAGGGAATTGTTCTTTGATAAATCATCCATTAAAATTTGTATTTGGCTATGTTGGTGGTTATGTTGATGTGGATGCTACATATATCTATTGTTGTGCAAGAGAGGGTTGCCCATGTGACCGAGGAGATGTAGGTAGATTAGCAAGACAAAGAGAGTACTCCCCCACTCCATTGTCCTTGAACCGTAGTTGCTTGTCAAAGCTTTTGGTTAACTGACTGATTTTTGTATCAACTTTGGGAGAAGTACTAGCAGGAGCTTCTCAATTGTTAGGAACCAAAGTGCCTTGACTAGCTTTGATGTTAGCACAAGTCTGAGTATTTGAATTATTAGCTAGTATTGTGATCTCTTGTCCGTCATAGGGAAACTTAAGACATTGATGATATGTGGATGGGACAACTTGCATTTCGTGGATCTAAGGATGACCCAATAGGATGTTGTATGCAAGATCACATTCTAATACTTGAAAAAAAGTGTTCTTGATGACAGGTCCCACTCTGATTGGTAGCATGATTAAACCCTTGGACGCTCTTTCCTCATCATTGTAGGATTTAATGGTAATCTTTCTTCTGGGATCAATGGAGTCCTCAGAAAATCCTAAAGCCTTAACCAACTTCATGGTACCTATATTCAAACTAGCACCTCCATCTATTAGAACTCGTCTAACACGAAACTTGTGGACCATGACTTCTAAGTATAATGATGAATTATGAGGATGTGTCATGGAAACATCATCTTTTTCAGAGAATGAAAGGCATGTGGGTGAGGAAAAGTGTCCTACCATGGCTTGAAATTGGTTTACATCCAGATCGGTAGATACAGTTGTTTCAACGAGGGCCTTTTCTAGAATTTCCTTGTGTGCTAGGGAAATCTTCAGGAGTTCTAAGATGGAAATCTGAGTAGGAGTTTTTTGAAGTTGATTGACTAGGTCATACTGATGTTGAGGTAGGGGCACAGTATATTTTGAAGAAGCACCCTTTAAGACAACTTTAGCTTGTGCCCTTGTTGTTGCGCTGAACTCCCTATATTCCATCTTTTCCTTGACTTTTATAACATTAACCCGTTCATCATCAGTGTAGATATGATTGATTATATGATCATCATTGATATGATTGATTGCATGATCATCATTGATATGATTCACACTTTTTCCAGAAGACTCACCTTTTTGATAATTGGGTAAAGGATTGCGAAATGCTTAGTGGTCTTCATTCGATTGATGGTGTCCTTCTACCTTAATGGTGTCATTTTCTATCAAGTCTTGGATTACATTCTTCAAGGCTTGACAATTATTCGTGCGATGGTCCTTGCATTGATGATAATCACAATAGTATGCATCATTCCACGATGGAGGCTTCACATTGGGTTCGTAATTTTGTTGAGGCGGTAGGGTGATAACGTTCTTTGCCATCAACTCTATAAGGGCAGATTCTAGAGATTGGCCCAGTGGGGTAAAAGTTCTTCTGCTAGAGAAGAATGAAGATTGTTGTGGATTTGTGTTCAAGGTACTTCCTAAGCCATTATTGTTTTTATTGTTTCCATGGTAACCTTGATTATTGGCATTCCCTTGGTTGGGAGTAAAAGTTTGACTCACGTTATTCCTCAGAGGAGGAGGATTGTTTCCTTGATTTGTGACCAAGTTGATGTTGTTATAGTTATTGTTGCGAAGAGCACTTGGAGCACTAAGAACAAATGACTTAGTCAAGACATGATTTGCACCTACAACACCATCATTTACCATGTTTTTGTTACAAGTCCAAAACTTATATTTTTCATTGTGGTGATTTGATGAGCTAGGATTGTCCTTATCAAGTTTGATTATCCCTCTCTGAACCAAGGCACTTTCGATGGTGATGGAATTTTCAATCAATTTTTGAAAAGAGGGAGGACAATGAAGATTAAGATGATAGCTCATCTCTTGATCTAAGCTGTTTATGAAAGTGGTGATCTTTTCCTTTTCAGGAACATGGCATTGATATCTAGCGAACAACCTTCTCCATCTCTGAAGAAATGTAATGAATGGTTCACCAGGTTTTTGTTTAGCCTTACAAAGATCAATCATGGTTATCTGATGTTGTATGTTGTAGGAATATTGTGATATGAACTCATTAATCAATTCCTCAAATGTCTTGACAGGCGGTGTGATTTTCGATAGCCATTCCATAGATTGGCCTCCAAGACTTCTAGGAAACAAACACATCAAGTATGTGTCCTCATGAGCAAAATCTAAAGTCATATTTCGGAAGTCCCTAATATGATCGATTGGATCTGATTTCCCATTGTAACGATCAAACTTTGGGATTTCACAATGTTTGGGAAATGGAATCATGTTGAGGCGTCTGTCAAAAGGATAAGGACATATGTCATCAAGAGCGTATATCTTGGTTGTGGCTCCCCCTTGTAGATCTTTAATTTGTCCTTGTAGTGATTTAACTTGTTGAGTCAAGGCACTGAGATCAGACAAGGGTGTTTCATCAGGATTAGTCTTTATGTTCTTAGTATCAAAATCGTAGGGTAATTTAGCTCCTTTGTCTGCTAGATACAAGAAATATTTTTCTTTATTGCGCTCCAAAATATTTTCTAAGGCTTTGTGAAATTTGGGATCTTGTTCAACCTCTCTAAGACGTTCTTCATCCTGTTCATCATCACTCTCCACAAGAGTTTTGCTCGCATCCCTGTTGAAAGGGAATGGATTCTTTTCTCTTTCACCCATGTTATCTTTAAAAAGGGGATTATGACACACTATAAAGGGTATTGCTAGTCTCACCCTCTTCTTGAGTTTTTTGGGTATGACCTTCTTGTTGAATATCCTCTTTCAACTTATTATATTGAGATCTTGTAAAAATAGGCATACGATTTTGAAACGTTCTTCTAGACTTAGATCACAATTTGATAAATGCACAAATGATGATATTTTGATCTGATAAGATGAAAATCTTATGATATGATCAAAAGATGTTCCTAATTCTTGATTGTGGATTCCAATGATAAAGGATATTAGAATCCTGTTGGGGAAGTTGAATCAAATAATCAGAAATTTGTTTGAAAGGTGCACTTTTTAAGATTTTGATCCTTGTTTTCAAAGAATGATAAGTATATCAAATGGCCTAATTCACTCACTAAAGAATTTGATTGGGATGTGTGGGATATTCAATAGAAGGTTGGTAGATAATGAAGTTGAAGTTTGGGTGCGGGTTGTGTGATTGAGATGGGCTACAAGCCAGGCTCCGTGACCAGAGGCTCAGGTGTGTCATCAGGTGAAGTCCCTACTTATCGATATAAACTCTTACAGTAGCCAAACAAGAGCGTTCAAATTTTATGAAAAACTTTCAACCCATTTTATGGGACAGCCTAAAATATGGTTTCTTGATCCTATTAGCAATCAATTTTCTAAAAAATTTGGTTGATTTCCACTCTCTAAGCATGAGAGAAATGTTGAGATGCTACTGGACCAAGGATGTTATAAACTCAGATCTGTCAAAAGTGAAGATTCTGGAAAATGACGGATGCACTACTCTGTGTCCTATATGCGCTATAGAAATAGGCATATGCATTAGAGAAACAATCAAATGCACAGCGGACCTCAGGATCTTCCACAATAATATGTCTCGAATCTGAAAATGTTTTTGAGCAGGTGATCCAGTGATTTTTGCGAGGTCACTGGGCCCTAAAACTGAGACTCCCAAAATCATTTGAACTAACAGGTGGATACTAGATAAGATATATGTGCTAAGACACTCCCTAGATGCGCTAAAATAATTTTTCAAAATAATTTTCCGAACAGTTTTCAGCTGAATGTTCATTTTGGATGATCTTTTATCTGAGTTAATGTGATGAAAGACACAACAAACATTCTAAAAATAGTTGTTTTTAAACCCTATACTAAACATCAAGTGTATGATAAAAAATGTTTTTCAAAAAGTGTTTACACAGGTTTAGCACATGTAAGATAGTTCAGGAAGACTCACTCTTAGTACTCAAGTAGGTCATCCTAGTAATCAACAGCCCACATCTTAGAACTCGTTGACTCACACAACGATGGCTACCCCAAAGGGGTGCAGGTGTTTTTCCTCTTTTCGAACCGCGATGCTGGTGGCGGAAGTGATGCGGTCCGACAAAGCGGTTCTTGGCATTTATATGGTGGAGTATGTGGGGTCGAGTACCTCACCTTGTGATTATTACGATGTTCGAAAACTGACTTCGGCTGGCTACTACACTAGGTTCTTAGTAAGGGTTTCCGTTCGGTGCGACAATAATAAACTCCCTCAGGAGACCTCCCAACCTTTAGAAAAAAGGCTTGGGGGATGGTTATCTTGCACACTATCAGCAAAAGAGGGTTTCCCCATATTTGCTTTAAATTTTATAGTGAGGCGGAATACCTGGCTTTGGCTTGAACCCACGCGAATTAGTTCTCTTGAATTTGAGTAATTTTTTCCACAAGAGACCCTCTAAAGGGTTAATAAAGCAATAAATTTGCGCCCAAAGAGGTGAAAGAGGCAGGTTTTGGCATTTTGGGTCTTATTCAGGGGAGAGCATGGGTATTCTTGGGACAAAGCAAACAAGCGTTCTTTTTAAAACCCAGTGACAATGATTTAATCTATCTTGAGAATATGTTTGCTTCACAACAAATAGCGGATTCATTTTAAGCTGCGAAATCTGTGTGGTGACTATCCTAGATTGCTTCATTTTAAATTCTTTGTCTATCCTAGGATTGATTCATTTTATCCAGATATGACTATCCTAGGGTTGCTTCTTTTTATCTAGAGAAAGTTTTGTCTGCGGAAAGGCGTCAAACTCAGAACTCTGTTTAATTACAACTTATAAGTGCTAAAATATTCTGCATATGTGCTAAAATAAATAGTAAATGCACCAAAACAGACTGTAAAAGCGCTACATAAAACCCCAAATGCGCTAAAATAACTCCTATATGCGCTTAATCTAGGAATGCAAGATTTTTACAAAAAATCTAACGAAATGTGCCAGATGTATGTGCCGTTTTGTTCCTCAGATGCGCTGAAATAGTTCAAGGAAGCATCGTAATAGTTCTTGGATGCACCGAAAAACCTACAAAAATGTCATTAGAAACCCCAGATGCGCTAAAAAAATCCACGAAAGCGCTAAAACGAGAATTTTTGACTGAAAACCGAATTCTAGAATGTAAAAACCTGTCAAAAAACTTGCAAGCAAATGTTAAAAACGGGGCATAGCCCCCACGGTGGGCACCAAAAATGTGTGATCAATTTTAAGTGTAAATATATTTTAACAAATTAAACACACCAATTAAAACTTTAGATCAAAGGAAACTAATTTAAAAGAAAAACAAACTCTTAAACTCGTAGTTCCTTCGAAAGTGTCCTATTGTCCTCTATCTCCAATGTTTCGCCGAATCTAGCTTGCTCTCAGATTATACGCTAGGCTCAACAAAATGATCTCCTAGAGAACGAGATTTAGAATAAATGCATGCTTATGCTAAGATGCTATTAACAAGACTAAAAATGATAGCTAAAATATGAGATTACTAAATGTAATGATTGCTAAAACTGATAAATGCTAGATGATATTAAAATAACGTGTGCACGTGAATGCAAGTGTAACCAATGCTTGGATTCACAGAGGTATTTATAGAGTTTTCGAAAGACTCTGATTGGCTAACGTGATCAACAGTTTAAATTAAGCTTGTCGAGATGAACGGTGAGAGATTTTTGAAAGTCGAGAGAGACATTGAATGTTTCCTTCTACCCAAATTTTCTCTTTCAGATCTAAGGGAAAGTTGCCATTTGAGAAATGAGTAGGAGATAAGTCTCATAATTAAATAAATAAATTTATTTAATTACATGTGATGATGAACTTAGAAGTTTCCATAATTAAATATTTAATATCTAATTATGTGTGAGAAGATGATAGAAAAGCGTTTAATTAAATATATAAAATACTTAATTAAATATGAAGTGAAGAAAGTTTCTAATTAAATATTTTTAGAATATTTAATTATGTGAAGAGTGAGGAAAGTTTCTAATTAAATATTTTAGAATATTTAATTAAATGAAGAGTGAGGAAAGTTTCTAATTAAATATTAAATGTAGAGTGAAGAATTAGAAAGTGTTTAATTAAATATTTAGAATATTTAATTAAATGTGAAAAAGGTGTTTAGAGGAATATTATTTGAATTTAAAATTCAAACATATGATAATTAATATAAATAAATTATAAAATCTATTTAATTAATTAAGAGGAATATGGAAGATGGTAATAATTAAATAAAGTTATTTATTTAATTAAGGTAGAAGAATTATAAAAGTGAACAATATAAATAAATAATTAAATTTATTTATATGTAGATGACATAGAAGATTAATTAAATAATTTATATTTAATTAATTAACAAGCTTGATTAACCATGACCATTTTTAGACGTATACAGTAAGTCTTTCAAGGCTATGTATGCCTAATTAGTAACATATCTATGCCCAAGAAATCACTACACATAAAAAATGTAATCCCACTTATATATCTTGGTTTTAGTAAAGTTGATTGGAAATAAATTAATCATTTCACACACATAGGGATTCCCCATTACTTGAGTCCTTTGTAGTTTCCATCTCCTTAATTTTTCTTGCATCTAGATTGATTGTTTGGAATTATTTTGAACCATAAATTCTATGCATTTGAAGGGTTAGAAGTTCCAAAATGCTTAGAATATTTTTCCCAATCGATTTTCCATTTATTATGTCTTACATACACACTTCATATTCTTGCTTAAAATGTCAAGGACCCCAATTTTTTTTATTTTGGTTTCCTTTCCATTTTCTCATTTTATTTTTTTGTGCTAGTAAGTTGTGGGTCCCCCCTTTTAGGTCCTTTTCCTTCAAGTTTGATATCCTTTACTTGAGTTCTAGGACTCTCACAATCTATGGAACTCCTTTGGTTATTGTCAAGTTGTGAGCCCCACTCAAAACTTGGAACAGCAGTTCAAGTTCTGAGGATTCCTCATGACCAACTACCTCTTCACCTTATATCTTTGGCTGCATCTTTTAAATAATACCCAGATTGGGACGGGTGGCGGACGTCCAGTGTGAAGAGTCTTCGAAACTTGGTTCAAATTTCTCTCCAATATTTGACTCTCAATGCTCCCTCAACCTCCTCTATGCATTTACAGTGAATAAAAATGCCTTCTTTATTAGTTTATAACTCCATCTCCCTCATTTTTCTCTTCATCTCACATTTTTGTGCATCTTAGCTTTGGAAATCTCCTCTACTTCCTTGCCAAAAAATTATAATGTGATCCCTCGTTACTTGAGATAGATTTAGTGGATTCTGTGTGCTTGAATTTCATTTCCTTTCACAAACCTCCTCGAATTGATAAAACACAAGCTATGAGATAGGTTCCCATTTTCATTCTCTCTCTTTCTTTCATTCCTTTCATTTTTTGTTGTTTTACTTTCCTCATAGTAAGGTTTTGGGTTTTTCTCTATTAACTTTTTCTTCCATAAAACCTATTTTCATATTATTCCCTAAGGGATGATCATGAACCTAGGGTTTGTGTTTGCATGTTTGGTTTTAGTTTTGCTGCCCTTGACTATTTCAACTTTCTCTTAGTTTTTATAGATTTAATTTAGGGCTTTATTTCCTTAGAATTGATAACATTTCTTTCTCTTAGTTTTAGAGTTTTTTCTTTTCCTCAACCCAAAAATCACTTCATAGTAACAGACTCTTTTTTCTTTGGATGCTACGGAACCCAAGATGAGGATAAGGCTATTTTGATTTAGCAAAATGATTTTAAAGCTTGCACTTTTTGTGATTTTGTTGATATTGGATTTGTAGAAGATTGAGTATGCTTTTTTAGCCCTCTATCTTGGTTCCTCTACTCCAGCTCTTGAGGTTTCTTAAGGGGTTAGGAGGAATTTTTCCATTACAAGGTTATGTTGTTATATTTCCTCTAGAGAAATGCCAATCTCCATGTTAAGGATGGATCAATACAAGTATATTTTGTAGAGTTTATTAGGATTGTACATTGGTTCAATTCTTTGGAGTGTGGGGATTTTTATTTGAAAGGGTTTTCCCCATGTATATTGTTGTTTCTTCTCTTTTTTCTTTTATTGTTCTATTCTTCTTCTTTCATGTTTTTAAAGTTTTAATTTACATTTCATTATGTTGCTGAAATTTACTTAGATATGCAAACTAAATTATCCTTCCTCTAAGGGTTAATATATTTCACTTCAGGATCTCTCTTTGTCGAGTCATTTGTTGAACCCCATTCTCGGGTCAAATTTCTACATACTTACAAGTTTTTATGGCTCCAGGAGGTCATTTGAATGATTTCCCAGGGTGATTCCTGAGCCCACTAGATTAGTTTTGCTCACTGTTGAAAAGTGCGTAAAAGCAGATTTTATTGACAACCTAGTTTATTTCTGCACCTCTGATGCATTCAGAAGTTATCCCAAGTCAATTCAAGGAGAAATTTTTTTTTGAAAATGATTTTTTTTTTTAGCTAGGCCCATAGGGAACCCGACATGCTTTGCACAATTGTGAAATTAAAAGTTGCCAATGAAGATTTTAAAACTGAGTGTGAAGAGAAAAATGTATCTAAAGCTTCACTACAGCGAGTTGATTTGTCTTATTTCATTAGCCAATAATTTATTTTCTTTTGACACTATTTGACGGGATAATGTATGGATTGTAACCTTTGTAACCTCACTTGTACTGAGGGTTATTGTATCATTTACAAATAGTAAGAACCTAAAGAATATGCATAATCTAGGACATTCTCCTTTATCAACTGCATATGTGGAACAACAAATTTTAGTTTCAAATGGCAATAGGGAATCAGTGTATGGATTCAACCTTCACTGGATAATCATGAGAAAAAATAAAGGATACTCGTAAGAATCTCAACAATTTTTAAAGATTTAGGGCTATTGAAAGGTGCCTCCATGGAACCATTTGGATTCGCTATCTCTAACCTCTACACCCGCTTGGGAGATTTAGATATTTCTATTGAGTTGCCTACTAATGGAAAAGAATCATTGAAAGTGTGAAATAAAAAGAATAGGCAGCGAATAATCGAGTTAGAAGGTTTGAATTGGCACTACGGGGTATCTCTTTTGAAAATCTCCTAGCTAGGAAACCTGAGGAGGATAGTGCTTCATTTGGGCAACCATGGGATAGTGTCATAGTACTGTAGATCTTGCTAAGATGTCTAAAAAATTACACATCTTATAGCAGCTAAAGAACTATAGTATGAGATGTTTCTATAGCGACAAGGTAATACTCACTACAAATTGACTACCACTGTGCCAAGTCAAGAGGTGACCATGGAGTAGGGTATGGATGTCCACTAGAGGATAGAAGGATTCTTCTGAAGCTCTGCACCAAAGTGAGGGATCCAAAAGATGCAGAAACATGTATGTGGGTTCAAGTTGTATCAGAAAGGGTTGGCGAAAAGACCATAAATATACATGTTGTGGAATGGGGACTAGTCGACATTTGCAGTGGAAGTAGGGAAAACCACTATCTGTGGAAAGCGTTGGAGAAAACAAGGAGGTCATCACCCAGCTCAAGCGCATTATGGAGGACAGAACGGGCAAAAAGTAGCAACATATCTTGTGAAGATTAGCGAATTGTGTGATGAGGTTTTTGCTCGAATCATCAGGAGGATCGATCCAAAAGGAACAAGGCCACAATCTTGAGACGGCAAGGAATTGTATTGTTAAGTCTTGGTGTAGGGACTTGGTATTGTTTCTGCCAAAAATAGGACACCACTTCATAGCTGGAATGGCACGTGAGTTTGTTTGAAATGTCCTGGTTAAATGTAGTTATTTGGAATGCCACAATTAAAAATTAATGGATTCATTAAGAAAGCTTAAGAAATTTTAGGGAAAATGCACTTGGAAGGCATCACTGTTCAAGTAGAGGGAGGCCGATCTATTATTGCACAAGAGAAGTTACATGTGGGTACTGTGAGCTGTTGTCAGGAGTGCCGCCATAGCCAAAGAGCAAAGGAGCTACCGCGGGAGTATCTTTTGCTCGGAGGAGACAACAAAATTAGGTGTGGGAAAATAGGGAAGCAAGAGATCACTCATCACGAGTTAAGTTTGCAAAATGAAATGTGAACGCTCGATGAGCAATGGCATTCATCGCTCATTGCGAGTTGATATCCTTTTTTTTCTTCTACTCACGCGATGAGCGATGTTGGGAGGAAGGTTTGGAGGGCCTGTTAAAGGAATAAATGAGTATAGTTTTAAAAGAGGCCTGATGGTTTTAAAAGCAAAGCATTTAAAATAAAAGGTAAAATATAAATGGATGATTTCATTTTAAATGGTGAATGCAAGCATAAGGGGGTAAATTTTTAATTTTACCTAAAGAGTGAACTAAATATTCACTATACAAGTGAAAGTATTACTTGCTGTTGGGAGTAAATATAAAGTAAGTGGACGGAATTTTACCCAAGGATAATATTGTTGGACACATATTTTAAAAGGGCAAAGTGAATTTTCAATGGCTCGGTGAAAGATTTAGAGTACTAACATTATTAAAATATGAATGCATGGTGGAAAGCAGATTTAAAGACCCTCTTTTATAATATGAAAATAATATTTTGCTGAGAAGTTAATTTTTCTACAGCAAATAAAGAGGATAAATAAATATTTTATGGGAAAATATTTTCATTAAGGCTCAAAGTGAAATAATCTAAAAGGCCTTCACTGTGTAGGGGAAATTTTTTAAGATGAAGTAAAAGGGGGAAAGAGGAGAGCTGAAGAGTAAAATATTTCTATAGGTGAAATATGCAGCAAGGTAATTAATGTCTACAGGTGAAAGGTTTGTTTTCCCAGCAAGAGGCAGATTAACTTTGTGGAAAATTTTTCTTGCAAATATGTGTAAATGAAACTAAAATTTATTTTAAAATGAAGGGAAAATGAAATGTAATTAGCCAATAGTCTGAAGCTTGTTTTCTCCTTTGATGATATAGAAAGGAATTCAAGGCTATTTGGTAGGGATCTTTTGTTGAAGTCTAGATCAAAATTGTGCTAATCAAGAATACAAAGAATGCATATGTAGTCCATATCTTAGAGTTTTGAGTAGGAGTAGTGAGTTTGGTCAATTATGTGGTTTCTGAACATACCTGAATAGAAATGCTAATCTCTCAAGCCTGTTGTCTCTCCATTTTGATATTTTGCATGATTTATTAATGGATTTGGATCAAGGACCTATTCATTAATTATCATTCGTCTTCCACTTTGATATATGATTTAATTGTTGCTCTGATCTAATGGATGAGTTAAATGATTTGGTTAAGTCATAGATCCATGCTTGTGTCATATGGATTTGGTAAGTAGTCACAGGATTTTGGGTGTTAATGTGTAAATTTTAAGGCAATTGCAAAGATTATGGATGTTCAGGATTAAATCTACCTTGTAGTTCAACTCATTTCATTCTGACTCCTAACCCATGGATATGGCACTAGTCTTGACTGTTACATACACTTTTCTCACTTCTAGTATTTCAATTCTAGAACAAAATTCATAAATATACATTCAATTGATCTACCTTTGTTAAAGTTTGGTACTATTTGATATTCTAGGCTGTAGATGTTTAAATTCTCTCAAGGAAATGCCAATTTCTTGAAGGATTTTATCTATTTAGAAACAAATGAGAATATATCTGCTTAATATGAAATATATGTGGAAATATTATGAAAGAGTGTTATAAATACATTGTGGGATCACCCTCCTGGGTTTTGTAGAGCTCGAGGTGTAGGAGGAAAGCTAAATTGCTTTCTCTTGTTCGTTGGCCAACCCAGTTTAGGTTGTTGATTATTGGAATTGGAAAATGTATAGGCTTCCTTGAAGATCTAGTTGGAATTTTAAAGAGTCAACAACTATTACCACTGCTTGTTACTTGATTGATAGGTCTCCTACATCAACTCTTGTTGATAAGATACCTATAGAGGCATGGTCATGTCACAAGCCTTCATTAAGACATCTTAGAGTTTTTGATTGTGAGGTATATGCACATGTGCCAAAGGAGAAGCAAACAAAGTTGGAGAATGATCTTGTGAAATGCATCTTCATCAGATACAGTTATGACCATGAAAGTATACAAGCTTTGAGACCCTATTGCATAGAAGGTAATGAATAGTAGAAGTGTTATTTTTAGAGAAACTAAGCCTTCTTTTGTTACATTGTAGCCAAAACAAAGTAAACAAGAAGATGTGATTCAATTTCCTTCTACACCTGAGAAAGTTGTATTGAGGCCCATGGGTAGACAAGAAGTTGAGGAGACCTCATATTATAGCTCTCAAACTTCAGAAGAGGAGGAAGAACCTTCAACTCAGCTTGTTCATAGGTCTATAAGGCATAGAAAACCACCTGAAAGGTATTCACTTGATGATTAGAGATGTATTTTTTCTTTGAATACTAACATGGATGAACCTAGATCGATAGAAGAGGCATTTGGCATGAATGATGCAGAATCCTAGAAATTTGCTATGGATGAAGAAATGATAGCTTTGAGAAAAAATGATACATGGGATCTTACCATTTCCAAAAGGATGAAAACCTGTTGGTTGCAAATGGGTGTTTAAGAAAAAGATTGGTTTAGATGGAAGTATTGAGAAATAAAAAGCAAGGTTGGTTGCAAAAGGTTACTCTCAAGTTGAGGGTGTTGATTATGGTGAGATATTTTCTCCTATTGAAAAAATGATGTCCATTATATTTTTGCATTCTATTGTTGCTACTTATGATTTAGAGGTTGAGCAAATGGATGTGAAATCTTCTTTCCTTTATGGTGACTTGGAGGAGGATATTTATATGGCATAGGAGAGCACTACGAGGTGAAAGGTAAAAGTAAATTGGTTTACAAATTGAAGAAAACTTTGTATAGCCTAAAATAGATTCCTAGGATGTGGTACCAAAAATTTGATACATATGTGTTGAGTTTGGGATTTGAGCATTCTAAATTAGATCATTGTGTTTATTATAAAACTGATGGTGATCGTTTCCTATTTATTGCATTATATGTTAATGATATGTTATTTATTGGTAGAGAGAAAGGTATGATTTCAGAACTGAAATCTCAACTTGCTGCTAAATTTGAAATAAAAGATCTTGGTGCAACTAAACACATTATTGGGATGGAAATTAGAAGAGATAGAGTGAACAAAAAGCTATGGATTGGCCAAAGTAATTATGTCAATTCTATAGAGGTTTGATATGCAAGATTATAAACCATTGTGAGTTCCTATTTTAGTTGGAACAAAGTTATCTATTTCAAATTGTCTTACATCTCCATCAAAGATGGAAGACATGACTAGAGTGCCTTACCAGAGTGCAGTTGGAAGTTTGATGTATGCTATGGTTGTACTAGACCAGACATTGCCCAAGTAGTGGGAGTTCTTTTTAGATATATGTCTAATCCTGGTAGATTTCATTGGGATGCAGTTAAAAGAGCCTTTAGACATTTGCGTAGTACCTTAGATTATTCCTTACGTTATCATAGTAATATGATTGAAGATGAGATTTCCCTTAATATTCATGGTTATGTAGATTCAAACTGGGCAGGTGATGTTGATAGCAGAAGATCCACCAGTGCTCATGTGTTTACTTTATTTGGTGGTGCAATTAGTTGGATGAGTAAGCAATAGGCTATGGTTGCTTTGTCCAGTACTAAAGCAGAGTATATGATAGCTAATCATGCTTGTAAAGAAGCCATTTGACTTAAGATATTGTGTTTAAATATTGGAATAAAACAAGGTGCAATTACAATTTATTATGAAAGTCAGAGCGTGATATGTCTAGCCAAGAACTCGACATTTCATGCCAAGACCAAGCACATTAATTTACAGTATCATTTTTTTAGAGATATGGTTGAAGATGGTAGGGTAAAGTTGGTTAAGATAGAGACTTTGATGAATGTTGTTGATTATTTAACTAATCCTATGAGCACAGAGAAGTTCAGATGGTGTTCAAAGATTATGGGACTCTCGACCCCTAGCAATTAAGACACGATGTTCTTACACCCTCCCATTACTCTTGCACTTGCAAGGTGTTCGAAAAGTGGGAGATTTGTTGAGAAAATGTGTCTCAACCTTGAAAATACATAAGGTACTATTGATATGTCAACCAAATTTTATGTATATTTTATTATTGTAAATATGGACCGTTCATCATTAGGTTTCATATCTAATGGTTGATATTTTGTTGGCTTGACTTGCCCTAGAAGGAAACCTGACTTTATGAGGGCGTTGTATTATGACTATGTATTGTGATGTATTCTGAGAGTTTGATAGCAGTTGTGTTACCTCTAGATCTCTGAGTGGTGATACTCTTGTGAGAAGCTTGCTTTGCAAGTATATTGTAATCTTTGTGATTTTTGAATAATATATTGGGCAGATTTTGGAGTGTGGGGTTTTTCTCCCAAAAGGGTTTTCCCCATTTAAATCAATATGTTGTGGTATGCATGATATTTTTGTTTAATTTTTATTACCTATTAAAGATTTGTAATTTTTTTTTTGCATTATTCTCTTCTCAAGATTAGTGTAGGAAGTTGTTCTGCTACCTTAGCTTCCTTACATTTATTTTGGCATGTGCAACCCACTACAACCAAAACACCAAAACTTCAAGAGACCATTATGGTAACATCGTTCTTGACATAATTGAAATAGAGAAAAAGAGGGGAGGGAGGTCCTAAATGTACTAGAACACTAGGATTAAACCTTCCTTTTTTTAGGGTTTCATGAAGATGCAAATCGACAAGGCGATTAAACTGGCTTTCAAACATGAAGGTGAGTCAATCAGGCCTGAATTTGCGTCTTTGTGGGCCTTAGGGATGAATTGGAATTGATTTTCCTTAATTAAGCTAATTAGACTGTAGTCACCGTAAATTTGACATTATTTCTTCTTAATCAATTAATTATTATTATTTAATTAATTCACCCATTCTCAGACTTTAGTTAATTAAATATTTATTATTTAATTAACTATTCCATATTCTTCTTATAGTTAATTAAATATTTAATTATTTAATTAATTATATCACCTCCTAAACTAAAGGTCTTCCAACTAATTAAATAATTGAATTATTCAATTAATCCCATTAAAATCCCTCTTTCTTCTAATCTCAATTGAGTTAATTAATGCATAATTAATTAACTTGCTAATCCTCATTATCACATTCTCCAAATTTCAACTCCACCCAAGTTAATAAACCCTTGGTTTATTAACTCAACCTACACCATTAAGCTAATTAATCATTGATTAATTACACTAACCCCCATGTCTAATCATCATTACCAAATTATTTATCTAATTTTAAATTCATGCACATCTCCCCAACCTTAACTCATTAATATGAGAAATCTCACCTATCCCCACTATCTTACAGCTAGCCTCCGAAATTAAATGTCTTATCTCTCCAAGGTGTGCTCACACATGTGTGAGCACACCTCATCATTTCTCCCACACTCGATTATGACACTTGTCACAATGCTAACAAGCCACACCACCTTGATCCACACCTCACTCTCTTAATCAATATCAACCCTCCATTAAACAATCAATCCTAGCCCTCCATTTCTCCCCTCCAAGTTCTATAAATTGGAGCCTTTTTCCCTCATTTGGATATCTTAAGAATTCATAGCCATAGTATGCTGGTGTTTTGTGAGAAATCCACATCCTAACTTGTGAGAAAATCTTCAAGACTTGGGTGCAAATTGAGTTGAATCCTTGAAGGTTATTGAAGGTATAATTCATGTTATGCATTTGAGTTTATTTCATTTGTGTTGTTATGCCTTTGATGTCATTTTAACCCCCTCTACATTTGGCATGCCCGGTGGGACCCACGTCCCTATTAACTTTTTATGTGAATTTTTGTGAATTTTAAAGTGTGAAGGTCTCAACCTTTGTCAAATTGTGCCTCTGCTTCGACTTGTTGCACCTACATGACAACTTTCAACGCTTCCACTAGATCTTGATGCGCTCATGTTAAAGATTGTGGCACCTGCATGTCGACTTTTGGCACTTGCGTCCACAATCTTGGCACCCGTATTTACCACTATTTTCCTCTCTATTTTGCTAACCATTTTTGGTTTTTTGTAGTGTTTTTTTGGCATTTTAGTCTTATATTTGGCTTCCTAACTAAACTTTCGTTTTGGTTTAATAACTAGTAGATATAATAGGTCTTTTCTTCTTTATTTCGATAATTACAATTATCACATTAGAGGAAAAGATAAAATGAACCCACAACTTGCAATAATCTAAAATTTACCTAGGTTAAACAAGATCCCTAGAATTACATCACTCACATTCCTTTTTTGGGCTTTAAAATTAACCTTAAAAGGTCAAAAGAATTCACATTTTTGCTTAAGTTTTAGCAATTTTCTGTTTTCTAGTCAAACTTTGGTTTTTTGTGTGTACGCAAAAAAATTTGATGCCTACGCATCAACCTGCAATGCTTTTTCTCTGCCTTTCGACATCTACACTACAACTAGCTACACTTTTGTAGCAACCAGCTGTGCCTCTTTCATAAAAAATGATGCTTTTGTTTCAGGCCAGATAGTTTAGTCTATTTAATTTCATCTTAACTTTTGTAGCTTTTATGATACTAATCAATCAAAAAAGTAACAATAATTTACATCTTTTGAACAAAAGAAGTTAACGTAATCAATATTCAAACTAAAATTTTGCTAACTAGTTTTTAAAAACACAAAAACAATTTTGTGTATTTTGGTGCTTTTGCTTTTAGTTTAAATCCTATTAATTTATAGTTCAACGCTTTTGTTTCTATTTTACTATAAAACCACACTTCTGATTTTTCATGGTTTTTGAGCTAACAAATTGAACTAACAAATAGTGTAGCTGATTGATTGTCCAAGATAAAATTTATTAAACTAATAATCTATGGTTTTACAGGACGTTAGTACAATACTTTTGTTTTTCCACTAAATTAGGCACTAAAGTTAGCTTAGTTGGTTAATGAATTTTTTTTCATGTTTGGAAGAGTGCAATATACATATGCCTTTCCCTCGCACTTAGCGTGGTCTTGGGGATCATAAATATTTGCATTTCTTCATTTTGTTTAGATTATGTTTAGGTAAACATAAGGTTTTCAGTTTTGTGTGTATGCTCTCCCTTTGCACTTCGTTTGATCTTAGGGATAAAAAACACTGAGCATAACTTTCCCTTTAGGAGGCCTACCTAGGTATTTTATCACCCTAGGGGATGACCTCAACCATGTGTTACTAACAAGGTATATAAAGGGGGGATAACTAAAGTTGTACCCTAATCTAACCACATTGTGTTTAGCGAAGCTCTAATTTCTTAGGGTGATTCCAAGCTAGGAGTGCAGGGCTGGTTCGATCTTTCCGGCCAAAAGTTCCCATCCCACACTTGTGATGAGTTAGTGTTCATGGCTGTGCCTCATGTACCCTTTTGGTATATCAAGGATACTGATTAGAGGCTAAGGGATACTTTCATTTAAATCATTTTATGTTTAAAAGACTTGTTATTTTTGTTAATTAACATGATTGGCGGTAGACTATAGACTAATATATTTACTTACTTTGCTTTATGTTTAGCTAATTTGGTAGATATATTTGAAGTAATGGTTTATGTTAAATGTGTTACTTTATGATGATATTAATGAGCTAATTATGCAGTGTTGATCTTTTGTTGCCATAATTGTTATCCTTTTCTTAAGGGTTTTATACAGGGTAATTAAAAGACTGATGATGAAGTTAAACTCCTTGTTTAATTAAGGAAGATAATCACGCCATTGATCGGCCTAGCTGGATGATAAATCACTCAAGTCCAAATCGGCTTCTTTGTAGTCGGTTAAGGAACTTCTACTCCCAGCGCTGATCTGGCATATTTCTCCATGTCTATTCTAAGTCTTGTTTTAGTTTTTCTTTAGTTAGACGCCTTGAATCTTGGTAGTTAATCGCCATGTTGTGAATTCAATAAGGATATGTTTATAAATATCCAGGTTATAAATTCAATAAGGATATGTTTATAAATATCCATGTTTCAATTTTAGATAGGAGCTAGATAATTTTCAATCAGAATTCTATAATCAATGGCAATACTTTGTTTTGTGTCCCACTTTGATCAATTTGAATGAAAGCAAGAAGTTAACTCAATCACTGTGTTAAGAGATCTTACTTGAGGAAGATTAGGGACCGTCAACCAAGGGGATCGATCTTGTGTTGGTATTTTACCGAGTTATGCTATTTTTGTTCATTGATATTAAATCTGAAGTGTTAGATGTTAACTTTGGAATGATAAGTTGTTGAATCATTTTTAGTTTATTGGATGTTAAATCTTGATAGTTAATTCTACTTGAATCGCTTTTCAATTTAGTTTATCATGGTTAGATTAGTTTGTTAGAATCATTGTAAGGTTTATTAAATTAATCCAATTTAGATGTTGTTCGAAGTAATTAAAGTTTGGTAATTATTTGTGGAGTTTAATTAGAAGAAATGATGTGAACTTATGGAAAGATGGAATTGAAGTTTGTTGGAAATCTGTTCATGGAAATTAGTGTTTATGTTTTCTAGATTAATTGTCATTTCCTTGCAGTTCATTTTTGTTCTTAAAATAGCATTTAATTTCCAACAAATATTAAGATAGATTTATTTTAAAGAAAAATAGAATTAATTTGGATTTCATATTTTAAATTAAGAACTAAAGTAAATGTTAGTCTTATCCATGAATCCATCTCAATCAAGTCCAATCATCCCTTCACCTCATAGATTCCGGCCGATTGATCGAAGTGGATCATAGATCATACCCGGATGCGGCCCTAACCCGGTCCCCCAGCCCTCCCCATTTAGAGAGAGGGGGAGAGAGGGGCCCGTGGGGCCCCCCCTTTATATAGTTGTCTCCGCCCGGTTCTCGATTCTAGCCAGTTAGTTCATTACACCCACGGAGCCCCTCATGTTACGTATATAGTCTGCCCCTCCCCCCATCCTTGTGCAGTGATGCAGTCACTCTCACTATTCCGGAGGCGAGGTCGCCCCCTTTCTCGCCGGTTGGAAGCCGCCCTATCTCAACTATAGTTATGGGGGGTCGATGAACCGCAGCCGGGACCGCCGTTCTGGGGCCCGTAGTTGCCCGACTAAACTATGGTTGAATAGTTGGGTCCACCACTACTATAGTATAGTACCCGGCCCTTTCTCAACTATAGTGCTTCGAGTCAATGCTTCCGGCCGGGCCGGACCGGTAGGGCATCTCTTTAATCCGACCAACAAAAATAAGTCAACAAAACTTTAGTTTAGGAAATAAGATAGAATTAATCCTTAGGAATTAGTCGTTGCAGTTCAGCTCCTGAGAGCTCCTGAAGAGATCCTGAAAGCTCCTGAAGGAGCCAAATCAATACCTAAAGTCACTTTTTATAGTGCAAAACCCCCCAAAAATCCATGACAACCATCCTTATTGCATATAGCTTTGAGAAACACCTAGTTTGATAAATAATTGACTAAATGATGCAAGTTGTGACATCAATGACCTTTCCCATGATTATTGGCAATGTTGTCGGGGATTAAACAAGATATGGATATTAAGTGTGAAGCCTTAGTGTTGATAAGGAAGATAGACCTAAATTGTGGATGAGACAAAATAGAGACCATCTAGGGAGGTTTCTTCCATGGAACGTTAATTTTTGAAGAAATCTTGATTTTGATCAAGAAGATATTCAACAATACCTAATCGAAAATCAAGAAGATAATCAAGAACAATAGATAGATAATCAAGAAGAGAATAGAGATCCATTTCAGGAAGAAGAAATGGGTGAAGAACCTGCACATCCACCAACAAACATGACCTTCTCTTATCCTATCAATCTTGAAAGACAGATTGGTGAACCTCCTATGAAGAATATCTCACCCTCGGTTTTGCCTACCTTTAGAGGAAAAACATCTGAGGATCCTGATCAATTCCTTTTCGAGTTCAAAGTTTTGTGCCAGACCTATGATTATACAAATGATAATCAGAAGTTGAAGTTGTTTCCTTCTACATTGAAAGAATCAACTTTACGATGGTTCATGGGATTAGGCGCATGAACAATTACAACTTGGAAAAAAATGGAAACTGGATTCTTGGATAAGTATCAAGACTACTGCAGATTAAGGAATAGGAAGGAGGAATTGTTTCAAATAAGGAAAATGGAGGACGAAAGTTTAGAAGACTATGCTGATAGGTTCTAGTTTGTGCATCAGAGGTGCACTAATGGGATGGGTGGGGAAATTAGCAAAACAATATTCCTAAGAGGAATTGATGACGAATCAAGAGAGTCCTTGAATCTTATGGGAAAGGGAGACATTAACAAGCTTTCCTTGGATGGCATTGTTGAGATATGTAGAAACTACTCTAGAATCAGGGTAGGAACTAGAAACTCCAGAAGAAACAAGGCTCATACAACTGATGTGTTAGAAGTAATGGAGGAATTAGCAAACATGAAGAATGATTTACTTCTTCATCTCAACATGCAAGGAGATAAGAAAAGTAGTGAACCATTATCTATTTATTGCTCCAAGTGTAGGGGAAAACACCTTTTAAGAGAATGTCCATTGAATCAAGTTGAAATCTGTGAGATTTTCTGAGAGAACACACCCAACAAGTTCCTGTAATATTTTGGCTGGGATAAAAATCAATCTGAAGAAACCACCAGTGGTAGAAGAGGAGCTTAATTATGTTGGCCAAATACCTCAAAACATAGGGTATACTGCAAAGAAAAAACAATATGGTTCTACATCAAATTGGAATCAAAACCCTTGGCAAAACTAGAACCAATGGATACCTCCATATCAACCACAACCACCACCTACATATTGGGGACAACCTAAATGGATGAATCCCCAATGGAACCAATCACAATGGCAAGCTAATCAGCAGCTGCAGTGGCAGTCAAATCAGCCATCATGGCAATAGAGTCAGATGCAGTTCCAACCATAGCAAAACCAAGGGAAAAAATGTCCTTGGGGACAAACAACCCTTGCGATAAATGCTCCTAATGCCACTAATGACCAGGTGAATCAGCCTCAGCTACTAGCTCAACCGGTTGCAAATCCCAGAAATACTCATAATGATGCAACTCCCCCTAATTTGAACATAATTGATGCTAATGATATTCAACTGAGAAATCAAACTGTTCAATTTAAACCAACAGAAAAATCTCAAGAAGATGGGGAAGAAATTGACACTTCAGCAGAAACGCAAAAATTTGAAGAGGAAAAAAATGTCAATCAGGCACCTTACCTTGAGAGATTAAAGGAAGAAATAACTCCTGAAAAATCTCAACCCAGCTACATGAATGTTGTTGATTCTCAAATTCTTCGTGAGTTGAAGAAAATAAACATTGAAATACCATTGTTGCAAGCAATTAAGGACATACCAGAGATAAACTAGTTAGTAAAATCTCTCTGCATGAAAACTCTAGGGAGAAAGAAGAGGCTACTTCCCAAAATACAAATAGGGACAAAAATGACTAATGTATTATTAGGATGATTGCTTCCTCAAAAATATAATGATCCTGGAAGTCCTGTAATTACTTTGAGTATAAATGGAGTGGAGGTTAACAATGTCCTAATTGATTTAGGAGTTGCCATAAATGTTATCACATCTGATACAATTGAAATGCTAGGTATGACAACTATTCAGCCAACAAAAACTGTTCTACAGTTAGCTAACTAATCTACTACAAAGCCATAAGGTATTATAGAAGAGGTCATGGTTACCATTGACACATAAGATTATCCAGTTGACTTTTTGGTTCTTAAAGCCAAAAAGAAACTCTGGATATCCAATCATCTTAGGCAGACCATGGTTGGCTACTACTGCCGCCTAAATTGATTGTAGATCTAGAAGCATGATCATATCAAATGGTCTAAAACAGAAAGAATTTTCACTCTATCCACCAACACAACTGCAATTCAACCAAACACCCAACTTTGGGTGGATGAAGATTTAGAATCAGAAGGTGATAGTATTGTGGAGTTAACCATGGTTACTATAGTTGAACATGTTCAAGAATGTGAGGAACAAGAGTTTACTTCATAAATTGAGAAAGAAGATTGTCAAATAACATTACATGAACAACACTCTTGTCCTCTGAATACACTTGTTGAAAAATCCATTGATTCCACCAAAGACACCAAAGAGATTACAGTAGCTGGAGATAAACCTCAATATAAATTCATCTTTATCCCCAATGCAAGAGAAAGAATTGAATGAAACTTTAGAAAAACACACAAAAGAATTTGCTTGGGAGTATGTTGATATGAGAGGAATCCATCCTTCAATTTGTAGTCACCACATTTACATAGAAGATGTAAGACCAATCAGACAAGGACTAAGGCGTATCAATCCTATTCTTTGTGACATTGTTAAAAAGGAAATAGAGAGGTTACTCAAAGTAGGGTTCATATACCCAATCTCTGATAGTAAGTGGGTTTCACCATTAGTTATAGTCCCAAAGAAGAATGGTAAATGGTGTGTGTGTATAGATTATCGAGAATTGAATAAAGCGACAAAGAAAGATCATTTCCCATTACCATTCATCGACCAAGTACTCGATAACCTAGCAGGCAACACCTACTTCTCTTTTCTTGATGGCTTTAGTGGATATAACCAAATCCAAGTAGCCCCTAAAGATCAAGACAAAACTACCTTTACCTGTCCATGGGGTACATACGCATATACAATCTTACCATTTGGACTATGTAATGCACCAACCACATTTCAAAGAGCAGTACTTGCTATATTTGCAGATTTCACCACTTCCTGTGTAGAGATTTATATGAATGACTTTACAGTCCATGCTAAAACATTTGATGAGGCACTACAAAACTTAGAAAAGGTTTTACAACGTTGTAAGGATCATAGATTATCACTCAATCATGAAAAAAGTTCCATTATGATGACAAAGGGAATTGTTTTGGGACATCACATCTGAAAAGAGGGGATAAAGGTTGATCCCAAGAAAGTTGAGATCATACAGAACATTCAGATCCCTAAGAACCAAACTAGTGTTTGAAGTTTTCTTGGGCATGCTAGATATTATAGAAGATTTATAGAAGGATTTAGTAAAATTGTTGGACCCTTATTTTAACTTGCTCAAGAAAGAAGAGGAGTTTGTATGGACTGAAGATTATCAAAAATATTTTGAGACAATTAAAATAGATTTAACAACTTCTCCGATCATTAAAGGACTTGTTTGGGGAGAACCATTTCACATACATGTAGATGCATCCAATCTGGCTATTGGAGCAGTGTTAGGACAAAAAGATGACAATGCCGCCATGCATGCAATTTTTTATGTTAGCAAAAATTTAAATCTTGTTGAAAGAAATTATACAAAAAAGAAGAAGGAATTTTTAGCTATAGTATATGAAATAAACAAATTTAGGCATTATATTACAAGTTACAAAGTTTACATATATACAAACCATGTTGCAATTAGATATTTAATGAACAAGGTTGTAGTAGGTGGACACATTATTAGATGGTTACTATTACTGCAAGAATTTGATGTAACTATCATTGATAAGCCTGGAAAAGACAATGTTGTTGCTGACTTTCTTTCCATAATTGTTTCATAGGATAATCAAGAACCAGTGGATGATACATTTTCAGATGAACATCTATTTTCTATATCAATTCATCCACCATGGTTTTCTGATTTGGAAAATTACCTTGTAATAAGGAAATGTCCAAGTCACTTAAGTCAGAAACAAAAAAAGAGGTTAATTCATGAAAGTTCTAGATTTCAGTGGATAAATGGTCTTTTATTTAAATTATGCCCTGACCATGTTTTATGTAAATGTGTAGCTGAGTTAGATGTTTATGATGTAGTACATGCCTGCCATCATGAGCCTGAAGGAGGACACTATTTAGTACTAAGAAAAGTTCACAAGATCTTAGGAGTTGGCTACCTTTGGCCATCAATGACAAAGGATGTTTCATTCTTTGTCAAACACTGTGATGAATGTCAGAGGATGGGAAGACCCACGCCAACCATGGAGATGCCATTTCAGCCACAAATAGCTCTGGAACCATTTGAAAAATGGGACATCGATTTTGTGGGACCTGTCAATCCACCTTCAAAAGGGCAACGTTACATACTTGTTTGTATTGATTATGCAACAAAATGGGCTAAGGTGAAAGCATTACCAACAACAACTGAAGATAAAGTTGCAGATTTTTTGTACAAGGAAATTCTTCAGAGATTTGGTGCATCCAGAGAAATTGTTTCAAACCAAGGACCACAGTTTGTATCAGTAATGATGGAAGCATTTTTGTAGAAATACCAAATGACTCATAGAAAATCTTCACCATATCACCCTCAAGTGAATGGGCAAGTGGAGGTCACTAACCGAGAATTAGAGAATATCCTGACAAAAATAGTTTCATTGAGGAAAACAGACTGGGTAGATAGGTTGGATGAAGCAGTATGGGCCTATAATACCACATGGAAAACAACAATTGGATTTTCTCCATATGAACTTGTGTATGGGAAAAAACCAGTCATGCCAATAGAATTTGAATTGAAAACATTGAAAACAACAATAGAAATTGGAATTGATTTACCTGAATATGAGAAAAGTAGAATTTTGTAGCTCAACAGACTTGATGAAATGAGAATGGAGGCACTTCAACATACCGAGGTGATTCAGAAGAAAAGGAAGGAATGACACGATAAGCATATTGTGTCCAGACAGTTCAAAAAAGGAGATTGGGCATTGTTATTTGACTCCAAATTTGAAGAGTTTAAAGGGAAGTTTCATACCAGATGGTTAAGACCCTATGAGATAGAACAAGTATTTGAAAATGGAGTTGTCCAATTGATTCTGATTGATGGAGAAAAGAGAGTCATGCTAGTTAATGGTCATCGACTAAAGACATATCATAAGCCAACAACAAAGGAGGAATTTCTAGATGATCTGCAACATAGAACTGAACATTTTCTCATGGAAGAAATTTCTTCCATGAGAGAAGATCTTTGAGCCTTTGAGGAAGGCATGAATAAACAAGGTAAATTGAAAACCAGCAAATGGTGGTTTGCCTTGCGAAAAAAGGAATTAAATTGAAAACCAATAAATGGCAGTTTTCTTTCGAAAAAAAAAAGATGACTAAAAACCAACAAATGGTGGTATATCTAAGTTAACTCCTGAAAGCTCCTGAAGGTTCCTGAAGAGCTCCCAAAAGCTCTTGAAGGCTCCTAAAAGATCCTGAAGACTGAAGACTCTGAAGACTTCGTTTGGCTCGATAGCTCCTGATGACTCCTGAAGTTCCAAAGCTCCTGAGAGCTCCTGAAAATCTCGAAGGCTTTCAACTCCCGTAATTCCAAAGCTCCCGAGAGCTCCTGAAGGCTCCTGAGAGCTCCTGAAGGCTCCTAAAGAACTCCTGAAGGCTTGAAATAAATAGAGGTGCACATTTAATGTAAATATTATTTTTAAAATTTATTTTCTAAAGAAGTTAAACTAATGTAAATTATGTAAATAATTATAAGTCTAGACATCTTCGCCATATTGTTGTTAACAAGGATAATAAATTCCTCTTAATCATTTCAAAAAGCAGCTGGACAATTGATATAAGGAATGATGTGACATTGGATGATGTCAGTAATAATTATGGATCATGTAGAGATCCGCCTATCTTTTCAAAAAAAATTCCACATTTATGCTAGCATGTGTAAGGTGTTGAAATGATGGATGCACAATGTCCCTAAAGCTGCAACTTTCAAGAGGACCTCCAAGAAGAAATTCAACCACATAGAAAGTGTTGCAACTAAGGGCATGCAAATAGAGATTGCTATTGATCTAGATTATGAGATGATTACAAATGTACAGATTCCTTGAATATATAGGAATGTTTCCATGTGTCATGATCTAACATGTGACAACATGTGAACCCTACCTAGGAAATACTAAAAGATTGAGATAAGTTCTAGAAGAACAACTCATCTTCTAGAAGGAATCTTATCCCTACAAACATGGAAAGGGTAATTACCCCTTTATTTATGATTTATCTAATAATGCAACCTAGGACTTAATTAAATTAATAAAATACCTAAGTTAACTTATGCTAGTGGAATAAATTAATTACACTAACACCCCCATAAGTGCAACTTAGGGAGGAAATGCAATGAATATGCAAAGATGATGATCGATGATGGGTCCCATGTATGAGGCCATGTTAGGTACCCATTTAAATCATTAAGATGCAACTAATCTCCCACAACCGAAGAAAAGGGGAAAACCTAGTGGGAACAAAACCCCTCTCCAAAAAGGAGATGAAAATGCAGAAAAGTGAGAAAGGATGGGAAGGATGGAGGACTCCCAAATACCCCCCAAGTACACCATCCATCACATGGATATATTACAATCAATATGTTGGAAAATGTGCCTCAATCTTACTGGCATGTAAACTCCTAAAAGAGCAAAGTCAGTGAGACCCTCTGGAAGTCTTACCAACTAGCAGCTGTATTCTAATCATTTGAAGTGCTTAGGTCGCCAAGACTTTGATTCTGTCTTGCCGACGGTTTGTTTCCTAGTGGTTATCGGGGAGACTCATGGCAAAAAAATTCATCAGGGAGAGGCATGAACTTTCAGAATGACTCATTCCGACAGAGTATGTCTTGCCGAGGTTTTACACATAGGCGACAGATGACATTGGGGAGACTCTTGGCTGACAGGTTTGCATTCGGTAAGAACTCTTGCCGATGGATGTGGTCTCGCCGATAGGCTGGTGCATTTGATATGACCTCTTGGCAATATCCTTTCTCTCTTTGACTGTTTTGTGCTCGGTATGATGTCTCGCCAATAGCGATGGTCTTGTCGATAGAGCTACATGAGTTAAACATCGGTGTGAAGTCTTAGCAATAAGGTTTCTCTCACTGATAGGCAGGTGCTTTCGGTGAGAACTCTTGCATATAGCACTTGTCTTGCTGATAGATATGCACAAGATGGATTTGTGTTCGGAATGGCCTCTCGCCGATAGCGATGGTCTGACCGATGGCTCTGCGGTGGATATCGATGTGATGTCTTAGCGGTAGAGTGATTCTGGGCAACATGTTTGAACTCGGTATGACTCTTGCCGATGGTGGTGACTCTGGCCGATAAAGATAGTTAGGCATTGTGGCATCAGGGAGACACGACCTAGTGTCTCACCGACATGCGATACTATTTGAACGCCTTGACCGAATGTCTATCCTACATGGTTTGTTTTCGAACAATCAGAGAAGTGGAATGTGAACCGCTAGTAGTTGGGCTATTGTGACCATTCCTGTGAGGAAGATCAACAGACCATGAATGACATGGATATACTCTGTAATTGAAGATGATGATCGGTTCGGTGAATAGTTCGATGTGTGAACAATGTGTATGAATTTAATTCAAAGAGCATTGTAACTGGGATGATTTGTACAAGGTTGATCAAGGAAATGTTGCTGCTGTAAATTGACATTAGAAAGTTAAGTCTGAACTCTATATGTAATTTTTTTCTTTACTGTAATACAAAGAGGATTTTCTTGGTGTGGTGGGTTTTTCTCCCGTAAAGTTTTTCCCACGTAAATCTGTTGTCCAAATTGTGTATGTTCATTTCTTTGTTTTCTGTTAATCCTTTCAAGTGTATCTTAATGAACTGTAATTGTAAAATTTAAAGTCATATCTGCATTCTTCCTTGAGGTTTTGATGTTAGGAGAGTTTGTTTCGCACCTAAGCTTTCCTTACAAGTGGTATCAGAGCCTAGCTAGTTGTGTTATCCTTGTGGGTACGTTGGTTTTTTGAGTCAATTCTGTTCAGGGGGAGTCTTGTAGAAGTTTGGTAATTCAAATTATAGATTAAGATGGAAAGCACGTCTGGAAAGATTGAGATTGAGAAATTCAATGGCAGCAATTTTGAGTTGTGGAAACTTAAAATGGAAGATCTTTTGGTTGATCGTGATCTTTGGCTTGCTATGTCTAGAATGAAGCCTATAGGCATGAAGCAAGAGGATTGAGACATTGCAAATCAAAAATCAAAGGAGCTGATAAGGCTCTGTTTAGTAGACTATATTCTTCTGAATGTTCATGAAGAAAAGACTGCATCTTCTTTGTGGAAGAGACTGGGAGCTATTTATCAGGGAAAGTCCTTGGTGAATAAGTTGTTCTTGAGGAAGAAGTTGTACTCTTTGAAAATGTAGGAAGGAGCGTCTATTGCTGATCACTTGAATGCTTTAAACATGTTGATTGCTTAGTTGGCATCTGTGGGTGTGAAGATTGATGAAGAAGATCGCTATATGATGTTATTTCCCAGATTCTTGGGATCACTTGGTGATGGCTATTGGGAGTACGACATCCACTTTTAAGATGGAAGATGTTGTTGCTTCTTTGTTATTAGAAGAAATGAGAAGAAAATCTTTTGAGATGGCGAAGGAGGCTCTTGCTGTAAGAGGTAGATCGAAAGAAAAAGGCAAGAAGAAGGACAAGAAGTTCAAATCCAAATTAGAGGGGAGATCAAAGTCTCCTGGAAAGAAGTCCAAGGTGAAGTGTTGGAATTGTGGGCAACCTGGTCATGTCCGAAAGGATTGTAAAGAGGAGAAAAAGAAGAAGAAGAAGTATTCTTACTGACAATGATTCTTCTTAGAGTGATGTAGACACTTTCATTGCAGCCTTGGAAACTCAGGCATCAGATGATGTCTGGCTAATTGATTCTAGAGCATCTTTCCACATGACATCTCATAGAGACTGGTTCACTAAGTATGAAAAATACGATGGTGGAAGGGTGTATTTGGCAAGCGATTCATCTTTGGAAATAGTTGGTCATGGAAGAGTCAGAATTCAATTCCCTGATGGAAGAGTGAAGGGAATCAATGATGTAATGCACATACCAGGTCTGGCTCGAAATTTACTTTCTGTTAGTAAACTGAATGATATTGGAGTGCAAGTCACATTCTCTGGAAATGGCTGCAAGATGACTAGAGGCTCAATGGTGCTAGCTAGGGGTGCTCATTTTGGTACCTTGTATAAGATGGATGCACATGTTGTGCAATCCAATAGTGTCTCTGTAAAGTCATAGAAAGCCACTCATGGAGAAAAAGAGGAAAAAGTTCCTGATAGTGCAAAATCTTTGGAAGTTAAACTTCCAGTAGAAAAGACTATGCTATGGCATCATAGGCTAGGCCACATTGGTGAGGTTTAAAAACCTTGAAGAATAAAAACTTGGTTGAAGGGCTTGAAATTGTAACCTCGAATTTGAGTTTTGTGAACATTGTATATATGGTAAACAACACCGTGTTTCATTTTACTCCAGTCCTCACAAATCTTCTGATTTACTTGATTACATACATTCTGATGTTTTTGGTCTAGTAAATGTTTCCTTCTTTGTCTAAATCAAGATATTATGTATCGTTCATTGATGATTATTCAAGAAGGGCATTTTTTATTTTTTGAAAAGTAAACCAGAAGTGTTTGGTCATTTTAAGGAATTTAAAAACCTTGTGGAAAATCAGACTAGAAGAAAAATAAAATGTTTAAGGACTGACAATGGTGGTGAGTTCTGTTATGATGAGTTCGAGAGGTACTGTAAAGATCATGGGATTAAAAGACATAAAACTACACCTACACTCGCAACAAAAATGAGTTGCGAGAAAGGTTCCAACAAGGCGATGATGGAAAGAGCACAAAGTATCTTTGACGATCTTGGCTTGGAGGAGGATTACAGGGTATTTGAGGCAGTTGCAACAACATGTTACTTAATATTTGTTCTCCTAATTTTTCTCTTGTTGAGAAAGAAAACACCTTTGGAAGCATAGATGCGGAAGAATCCCTCTTTGAGACATATTGATGTTTTTGGCTAGGAAAGCATATGCATATGTGCTGGGCAAAAAAATCTAAATTGGAAAACAAAGGGGAACATTAAATGTATTTTTATTGGTTATAGTGCTAGCATAAAAGGATATAAGCTTTGGAATCTTGATATAGAGAAGGTTCTATACAACAGAAGTTTTATTTTTTGTGAGTTGAAGCCTTCTACTTTGGATCTATAGTCAAAGACAAAATTAGAAGATAAAAATGATGTAGTTGAAATTCCTCTAACACCAGATAAAGAGGTATTGAAAATTCAAAATGTACCTGAAACTGAGGAGAGCTCAAGTAGTTCTGAGAGTTCTGAAGAAGAAGATCAACCTCAGCCTCAACCTGTGAGGAGGTTAACATGTGAAAGAAAGCAACCTGATAGGTATGGGTTTTCTTTGATATATTCTACATGTGCCTATGTTTTAATTTCTAGCACTGATGAGCCTAGGACTGTGAAAGAGGCATTTAGAATGTATGATTCAAACTCTTGGTTGGAATCCATGAATGAAGAAATGGCATCATTAGAAAAGAATGATACTTGGAGTTTGGTGCCCTTGCTTGAAGCGGAAAAAGCTGGTGGTTGCAAATGGGTGTTCTACAAAGAAAATAGGCCATGATGGGTGTGGAAAAGTATAAACAGGTTAGTTGCGAGGATATTCCCAGGTAGAGGAATTGATTATGGGGAAATCTTTTCTTTGGTAGCAAAGATTACATCTATCAGATTTCTTTTGTCACTTGCAGTAGCTTATGACTTAGAGATTGAATAGATGGATATGAAGACAACATTTCTTCATGGTGACCTTGAAGAAGAAATTTATATGTCCCATCCTAAGCACTTTGTGGAAAAGGTAAAGAAAAACTGGTTTGCAAGTTAAAAAATCTCTGTATGGATTAAAACAATCTCCTAGAATGTGGTACCAGAAGTTTGACACGTTTGTTTTGTCATTGGGATTTGTAAGATCGAAATCTGATCATTGTGTGTACTACAAAGCTGAGAATGATCGTGTTCTTGTTATTGCTCTCTATGTTGATGATATGTTGTTCATAGGCAATAGTAAGTTAATGATTTCTGATCTAAAATCTCAATTGTCTACAAAGTTCAAAATGAAAGATCTTGGTGCAGCCAGGTATATTCATGGAATGGAAATAACCAGGGACAAGAAGAGTAGAAAATTTTGGCTTAGTCATAGTAAGTATATTAATACTGTTCTAGAGAGATTTTGTATGACTGATTGCAAGCAGCTAGTTGTTCCAGTCTTGCAGGGAACAAAACTATCTATTGAAGACTGTCCAAAATCTCCTACTGAGATAGAGGACATGACCAGAGTGCCTTATGCTAGTGCAGTTGGCAGTTTAATGTATGCAATGGTTTGTACAAGGCCAAACATTGCCCAAGCTGAGGGAGTACTTAGTCATTTTATGGAAAATCCTGGAAGGACACATTGAGACGCTGTGAAAAGGGTGTTTAGATATCTGAAGGGAACTTCAGAATATGCTTTATGTTACCATGAAAATTTGGTTAAATCATAGAGGACTCTCAGCATTCGAGGCTATGTGGATTCTGATTGGGTAGGGGACATTGACAGTAGAAGATCCACCAATGGATATATTTTCATGATGAATGGTGGTGCAGTTAGTTGGATGAGTAAGCGGCAGGCTGTAGTCGCTTTGTCCACTACAGAGGCAGAATACATGGAAGAAACACATGCTTGTAAAGAAGCAATCTGGTTAAAACGTTTGTGTTCTAACATTGGGTTTTATGTAGGGAAAATTACAATTTACTGTGATAGTCAGAGTGCTATTTGTTTGGTGAAAAATCCTACTTTCCATGCCAGGAGGAAACATATTGATGTGCAGTATCATTTTGTACAAGATATGGTGGAGGATGGAAAGGTCTCTTTAGAAAAAGTGGATACTTTGGAAAATGTTGCAGATGCATTGACGAAACCAATGAGCACAGACAAGTTCAGGTGGTGTGCCAGTTCGATGGGCCTTAGTGCCCATGAATTTTAGTATTTTTGTTGTGCTCTGGAGGTGTCAGTAAGATCTTCGTCAAGTGGGAGATTGTTGGAAAAAGTGCCTCAATCTTACTGGAATGTAAACTCCTGAAAGAGAAAAGTCGGTGAGACCCTCTAGAAGTCTTACCGACTAGCAGCTGTATTCTAATCATTTGAAGTGCTTGGGTCGCCGAGACTTTGATTCTGTCTTGCCGATAGTTTGGTTCCTAGTGGTTATCGGGGAGACTCATGGCGATAGAAGTCATTGGGGAGAGGCATGAACTTTTGGAATGACTCATTCCGACAGAGTATGTCTCGTCGAGGTTTTACACATAGGCGACAGATGACATTGGGGAGACTCTTGGCTAGCAGGTTTGCATTCAGTAAGAACTCTTGCCAATGGATGTGGTCTCACCAATAGGCTGGTGCATTCGATATGACCTCTTGGTGATAACATTTCTCTCTCTGACTGTTCTGTGCTCGGTATGATGTCTCGCCGATAGCGAAGGTCTCGCCGATAGAGCTACATGAGTTTAACATCGGTGTGAAGTCTTAGCGATAAGGTTTCTCTCGCCGATAGGCAGGTGCTTTTGGTGAGAACTCTTGCTGATAGCACTTGTCTCACCGATAGATCTGCACAAGATGGATTTGTGTTCAATATGGCCTCTCGCCGATAGCGATGGTTTGGCTGATGGCTTTGTGGTGGATATCGATGTGATGTCTTAGCGATAGAGTGAGTCTGGGTGACAGGTTTGAACTCGATATGACTCTTGCCGATGGTGGTGACTCTGGCTGATAAAGACAGTCGGGCATTATGGCATCGAGGAGACACGTCCTAGTGTCTCACCAACATGCGATACTATTTGAATGCCTTAACCGAATGTCTATCCTATGTGGTTTGTTTTTGACCAATTAGAGAAGCAGAATGTGAACCGCTAGCAGTTGGACTATTGCGACTATTCCTGTGAGGAAGATCAATAGACCATGAACGACATGGATATAATCTATAATTGAAGATGATGATCGGTTCAGTGAATATTTCGATGTGTGATCAGTGTGTATGAATTCAATTCAGAGAGCATTGTAACTGGGATGTTCTATACAAGGTTGATCAAGAAAATGTTGCTGCTATAAATTGACATCAGAAAGTTAAGTTTGAACTCTGTATGTAATTTTTTCTTTACTGTAATACAAAGAGGCTTTTCTTGGTGTGGTGGGTTTTTCTCCCGTAAGGGTTTTCCAAGTAAATTTGGTGTCCAAATTGTGTATGTTCATTTGTCTATTTTCTGTTAATCCTTTCAAGTGTATCTTAATGAACTGTAATTGTAAAATTTAAAGTCATATCTACATTCTTCCCTGAGGTTTTGACGTTAGGAGAGTTTGTTCCGCACCTAATCTTTCCTTACACAATAGCCCCCCCAAAGGAGGTAAATAGAGAGACAATATAGCCCCCTAGAAGATGTGATCACCTGCAAAAATGGTAAGTGTCTAAAGATAGAATAAGATCCAATGTCGACAAACAACTTGTCTCCCTTTCGGAAGAAACAAAACCAAGTGCAAGTGTAGAAATGCTTCCCATTCCAGATATGAATTGAAGGAAGGAAGGATAAAGGTGGATGATGATGATGTCTCTGAACTTTTCTCATGTGTCTCCTTTCTTGATGATGAAGATGCCACAATCAATGAAGAGGGTGACAAACCAGGACTATGTGGAAACTGATATGGAACTGGATCCAAAGATAGTGATATGATGAATATGATGGAGACTAGATTGTCCCCCCCACAATGAAGTGTCCTCAAAACCACTGAGAGAAGTCTGAAGCAACAAATGTGTCTAAACCACATGTCTCTCGCTAGGAAGAGGAAAATACAATGGTCGATGCTGAAGAAACTCCAAATCCTGAATGAAATGAGAGGGAAGTGGTCTCATACATGAAATCTCTGAAGAGAAACCAAGTGCCTCCAATATAGTCTCTAGATCTGCAATCAAGGTCGAGACAAAAGAATGAGGAGACTCAAGAAAACTCTCCAAAGTCAAATTTGAATAGAGGAGTGATATCCCCTCAAGAATTTTCTCCAAACCTGTAGAAGTAGCCAAGTCAGTGATACCTGAAACAAAGCCATCCTGTGATGTCAAGTCTGGGAAAAAAAATGTGTCTTGATGAATGATGATGATGGAAGCCTCAATCAATGAATTTGGACAAGGAATCACTGAATGTGAAGGGATACCAACTGTCTTTGATGGAGAGGAAACACCTGAAGAAACCTTTCCAACCTCTTCGGAAGATTCAAGGCAATCAACCTCCTGCATAACAATGTCATCATGGGGTATCTGATCTGAGGAATGACATTCTGAATCATGATCATCGGGGAATGGTGGAGTATTTGAATCTCCATATAACTCCCAAAGCTTAGTCCAAAGGATGTGAGGACAATCACAATGATCAATAGATTTCAAAACATCACAATCAACTTGCATTCCAATGATCTCCAAGATAGTGTATCTGCAACAACTCCAAGCAAATTCCTGAATACCTTCACTTGGATGGGGAACTATACCAGACAAATGTGGCAAAAAATTAAGTGATTGGAGATGGTGGATGATCCCATCTTGCCATTTTTTATAGTTTCCCTTGTGCAACATAGTCAAAGAAGAAGTATATGCAAGCCCCATAATGTACTAGCAAATTTCTCCAAAAAACAAAGACAATGACCTTCAATAGCAAATAGAGACTTCCAAGGATGATGTGCAATTGAAGTGATGCCACCCGAATAAAAAAACCTTTTTCCAAGCTTCAAGATATCCAAGTTATTGAACAAATGCACCAATTTGAAAAAATATAATGCAAGAGCACCTAGAGCTAAAACTAATAAAAGTGAATGGACTGATAAAAAAAGCTCTAAATTACCTTCCTGATGCCATTGGAATCACTGAAATCTGACAATCTGATGAGAAGATATGAGCCTTCGAGTCCAAACTAGGGTTTTAACTTCATTTGACTGTAGAATTTTTTTCCAACAAAAATTTGTAGAATAGATTGCACCACTAGAAAGTAGACCAAATCCTCTTTCCGACAGTATCTTGTTTGCTGAATTTTGATACTGTGGGTGAAAGTTATGAGAAAATGAAAAAAATGCCTAGATGAGGCACTTTGCAGGCTAAAATGGGGCAAAAAATAAGCCCCTCGGGCACTAGCACTGGTTGTTGATGTGACCGTGATGTGGGCTTAGGAAAAAAAGGGCCCCCGAATAGGGAGGTGATGGGGTGGAGCGAATGTGCTCGGTGGCACCGTTGGTGGAGCAAAGCCTTCGGTCGCTGGCGGTGACAAACAACCCTCAATTGGTGGCATCGACTGGAGAACAGGGATGGCATCGGCATCGGCAAGCGTAGGTACCGGCGGTGAATGGATGGTGGCTGGAGCATGGGTACGGGGAGGTGATGTCAGGGAAGTTGAATGGACGGGCCTTTTTTTTCAAAAAATATGCCGATAAATATAATATTTAATATGCAAAAAATCAAAGCCTTTTGATGTTGACATGATAAATACCCCCAAAAAATTAATATAATGCCGATGATTTGTTAAATCAAATCAAATGCCGACTATTGATTAAAATTCCAGTCGCTCAAAATAAAAATTTTCTGCAATCTATATAAAGCCCATAATTTTATTTTATTTTTTCCAAAAAATAATGCAAGAAAGCCTTGAATTTTTTTGAGATAGAAAAATGGCCTGCGATTAATTTTTTTTTTCCATAGAGGACAACTGACTGGGAATATTTTTTGCTGCAAATTGTATGGATAGTACGGTTGATTTTGCAAACCCTAAAATACCTCTGATGGCTCCCAGGTTGATGAATCCAATTTTGATGATTGAACAGGTGATCCTAGGGTTTCGAGGTCTTCTGAAGACAATGGCGAGCTTAGATCTGACTCAATTTGCTTCAAATACCAGCTTGGTCCCCAGGTGGAGTCAAGTAGCCTACAATGGAAACCTTCAAGCCTACGATGAATCTCTCTAGCCCAACTTTCCTGATCCTGGGATGAAGTCTCAATGGAATGGCTCTGATACCATGTTGAAATGATGGATGCACAATGTCCCTGAAGCTGCAGCCTTCAAGAGGACCTCCAAGAAGAAATTTAACCACATAGAAAGTGTTGCAACTAAGGGAATGCAAATAGAGATTGCTATTGATATAGATTATGTGATGATTACAAATGTACAAATGCCTTGAATAAATAGGCATGAGAGAGATGCAAGATGCAAAAAGATGTTGTCATGTGTCATGATCTAACAACATGTGACAACATGTGAACCCTACCTAGGAAATGATAAAAGATTGAGATAAGTTCTAGAAGGAAAACTCATCTTCTAGAAGGAATCTTATCCCTACAAACATGGAAAGGGTAATTAACCCTTTATTTATGATTTATTTAATAATGCAACCTAGGACTTAATTAAATTAATGAAAGACCTAAGTTAACTTATGCTAGTGGAATAAATAATTAATTACACTAACATAAGGAACGCTGCCAACTTTTTGAATTAAATTGCAACTGTAATTTATGGTGTGTGAATCGTTCAGAGCAGTAAAGGGAGTTGATGCAAAGAATTAATGACACATCATGTCATTATTCAAATTGGCTGCTCCAAAAACAAGGAAAAATCATTCCATATTTTGCTAAGTAATTTAGTCTACTAGTTGAAGTACGCCATTGTTGACAGGAAGAAATGGGGAACAAGAGGAATGCAGAACTGAAAAACTTCACTCTTGATTCAGAAACTAGGAGATTGTTAAGCGAAGCTAGATGGCTGGATTTTATAATGAAATATGAAGGTTTTCATCTAGAAATCGTAGCAGAATTTGTGAGAATTTTTCACGTGAATGTCACTAGAGTGAGAGGTGAAATCATTGAAGTCACCCCAAAAATAATAAGTGAAAATTTTGGAATTCCAGCTGAGGGGAAACTAGTTAACAAGGGCCGAGTAAAATTTGAAAAGTTAGTGGCACAATTTCACCAAGAACCTAAAAGAAGGCTAGAAATTATGATGCATAAGGGAGACCAATGCGGGATAGCTCATCACAATTTGGACGAACCATGGAGAACTGCTACAACATGGCTCATGAAATTCTTCACCTGCGAAGGACAATATGACACTATATTAGGACCGAGAATGCAACTGTTGATACATTTAAGGTATGGACAGACAAAACCCTCAACTAGAATAAAACTGCTAGCATTTTTGTTCCAACAAATTGCTTCCATGATTTTAAGTGTAAAATATAGAAGGGAATCATCCATAAAATACCAGGGGTTAATCCATTTGATAATTAAGCACCATTTTTTGAAGAAAGAATCTAGGAAATAGGGCTGCTTAGAATTTTTTTCTGAATCCATAGAAAAGAAAAAAGGGAAACCCACAAGGGGGCCCGCAACAAAAGGTCAAAGATTGAGAAAGGTGAATCTTCCAAGGGAAAACAAAAGAGGGGTAAAAGAAAATTGCAAGAATCCCCTAGGGTAACCCATACTAGTTCTAATAAGAAAAAGCAAGATTTGCATGAAGAAAGCCCTAGCCATGTTGAAACCATTGTGTCCACCCCTGAAGAGACACTTGCCATTCAAACCCCTATACCTGAAAGCCTGATATAAACTTTTGCAGGCCATGAGGAAACTCACACACCAATGCATTCTCCTGAGCAGCCTCAAAGCCCTCTTAAAATCCCAATGCTGACTCCTGAAAGAAACCCTATTTTTGAAATCCATGACTCTGCTGAAGAGTCTAAGGCACAATCTGAAGACCAAGAAGCATCAGAGGAATTTGAAGAAGAGGAAACCATGAAATCCTCTACATCTTCTCCACCCTATGAGAAAAGAAAAAGAAAAGAACCATTGATTGAAGAAGAAGAATTCCATGAAAAATTGAATGAAGAGGAATTAGAAACTGAGGAATTGTTAAGGGCTATGAAAATGTGACGATTGGAAGCTGAATTAGAGCAAGGAAGAACATGCAATTCCTTGAGGCAAAATTGAGAAGAAAAGAAGAGGAATTGCAGCAATCCCTCAACAAAACTTAGGAAATGGAAAGACAAAATGAACAAAGTGAAACAAAGTATAGAGAACAATTGCATAAAACAGAGGAGGCTTTGCAACAAGCCAATATGCAGGCATTAGAAAATGCTGAGGAAATTACAAAATTAAAAGAAGAATTGCAGCAAAAGGAAGAGCAATTAAAACAACAATCTATGCAATTTTTTTCATAGGAAGCTTCTACTTCCACAACCCCACCGTGCTACCTTGCTATGCCTCCCATTCCATCTGAAATTCCATCAAATGTTCCACCAAGAACCCAGCCTGCATATCTCTCCCTGGAAGCCCTAAAATTCAAGCATGAGAATGATTAGCCGAAAAAGCAGATACAAAAGTTAGAGGAAGAAAATAATGAAATTAAAAGAAGACTTGAAAAGGCAGTAAAGATAAGTTTTGTGATGCTTTCGATGAGAAGACCAGCTGGGGTGTATGCTCTATTTATTAGAGATAAGTTTCTGGAATGGAAACTTAATCAATTAATTTTGGGGAGAGGCCTGGATTATCACAATGATAGAGATTTTCTGCAGGATTACTTCCATAGCCACCTTGATGTTCAAAATCAGATGTGTGAGTTTTTCCAGCATAGGTTTTTAATGGGAGATAATGATGATTCTCTGTTGAATGTCTATGTTGGGGAGCTGCAAATAAGATCCTTTGTCTCCTTAATGTAGAATCAGGTAGAATGGTCAAGTAGAATGGAAAAATATAAGGAGGCTCAGAAAAGGTATGGTTTACCAATGAGGCCCAAAATGCCTCATACAAAGAAATATGTCAAAATGGTACAATTAGTGGTAAGGCTAAATCATATTAATCCTCTTTATGTTAAAAAATTGCTCAATAGTATATCTGCATTAAAGAATATAGAAGGGAAACTTCCCCCATTGGCAATAAACTTCTTTGAGGAAAGATATCAACTCATTCCTGAGTCAGTAAGGAGAAGAGAACCAATAAGTCCAAACAATCTCAGATGGAGTTTGATAAGAGTTAGACATGTGATCACTTTGATTGAGCAACAAAATTCCAATTATCATTATTGTTAGAATTGGCTATGGCTGCCAAGATCTATGGACCAAATGGAAAGCACAAGAAAAGAGAGAGAGAGTATGACAAGAATAAACTGTATTCAATGTCATTGATATGATATGATTATGATTGTTTACAATGAGAGAGACCCCTTGGTTATATAGCCAAGGTGAGAACATAGAAGGGCATAAGATTATGACAAGTGTCGTAATCTTATGACATGAGACAACTATGAAGAGCTATCACCCCACTTAAGGTGGAGAGATAATCACATGATGTGTCCACAAAAGGTGGAAGTGATGAGGTAATGACATGTCAAGTCCACCAAAAGTGGAAATTCTCCAACAACCTCCTATGTGGTCCCTAAGTAAACTTAACTAAGGTGTAATTATGACCTAGGACAAGGTACAAGACATTTAATTACACCAACACCCCCCCTTAAGTGCAACTTAGGGAGAATGTACACAAAAAAAACAATGCAAGATGGGTCCTTTACTAGGCCATTTGGGTACCCATGTACACAATGCAATCTCTGGCGAGAGGAAAAGGGAGAGAAAACCTCATGGGCAAAACTCCCCTCAAAAAGAGATGAAAATAAAAATAAGCCTCAATGAAATGAGAAAGTGAAACTACGAGGAAAAGGGCCACCATAAGAGAAAGTAGAGACAAAGGAGTGGCACCTCAATGTTGAGTCTCCTGCAATGATGGTAGAAGCTTGATATTTTATGCTAAAGATGATCCAATCTTTCTGAACAACATTCCTCCCCTTAGGAAGAAACAAAACCAAGGATGTATGCAAGATATCATGAATATAGATGATGTATGATGATGTCTCTGAAGCATTCCCAAGTGTCTCCATGTCGATGCCAAAAATTGACACACTCCAATCAGGTGTTCTAGGCCACACTGCGGAAGATGACAATCCAACATCAAGTGGAGATGAATGTAGAACATTATCAAAAGAAAAAGATATCCCCTCTAAAGACAAAGAATCCTCCTCCAAATGTTGTCCAAAAGAATCCACACTCACTCCAATCTGTGAAGAATGATCATGTAGACAATGAACAAGAGGGTCAAAGTGTTCCCTCAAAACAACTGAAGAAGGAAAATCTTCATCAAAGAGAAGATGAATGCTATCAATGATGTCCTCCAAATCCACAAGATGAGACTCCACAAACAAGTTTAAAATACGTGGAAGCCATGATAGCCATATGCAAGACATTGGCGATCTGCTGCCTTTGAATCACACTAGGAGCCAAAGCTGACCCAGATCCTGATATCATCAAGCACTAGCAGTGGGTGGAGAGATAGAAATACATAGCTCAAAGAATGAGATCTGATGTGAAGTATGCCAAGTTCAAAATCAAATGTCTCTTAATCGTAGTTGGTCAGTAGTCGAGACAGTCATCATCAAAGCAAACTGCAGAAAGGAGTTACAACCAGATGAGATGATCAACCATACGTTAGCAATGATCTCTCTGGTCTCCAGTCCAGAATGATGTGAGATCAGGGAGTGAACTCCGCGATTCTCCCATCTCACCATGTGTGAATTTGATGATGGAGAAGTGGATTGGTAGTCAGATGGGGAACACACTAAGACCTTGAAAAGTGTTCTCCTGACACTCGTGGTCCCTTCCCTGTTACACTCATGTATGTATTGTTTCCCATCAAGATAGGAGATAGCGAACAAGGCTGAAATGAAGAGAAGATAGTCTGTGAAGATGCCATATGATGAGATGCTCTTGAATCTAGAAGCCATCTCCCTGATCCTGGAATTGAATGAGCACAAGAGCTTGTCCTTTATATATCGATGTTGACCTTTTCACACGGTTGTTTTCAGTAGAAGGAGAAGAAGATTCGGACATTCTAGAGGCAAATCAATGTGATTCTTTTTGAGAAGATTTTTCAACTCATCTATGTCCTTCTTATAACAATAATGTTCTTCATGTCCATCCTTCTTGCAATATGCACAAAAAGGTCTCTCCTTCTTAGATGTTTCTCCTTTTAATGATGAGGATTCTGATTCTTTATGTGGCTTGTTCTTTTTCTTCTTTTGCTTCTTATCAAGATTCTCTGATTCTTTTTGTACCTTAGACTCATTTGCCACCAATGCTTGTGGTTTGGAAGACTTTATTAGACCCATGTTCATTAACTTAACTTCCTCTTGGATTAGGAGATTTGCAAAGTCATCAAACTTAGGATCAACATATGATGCTCCCATAGAAAGTCGATGGGTATGAAAGCCAGAAACAAACATTGAATACTCAGGACCAAGCTTGGATAACACATTCAGAATCAACTGTAAATCCTCTTTTTCAATAGTGCATTCTTTCAATTGTGTTCTTAGTTGCTTGAGTTTGGAGATGTAGTCTTGGATGTGGTCAAAAATTTTAGGATCAAGATTCATCAAATCATTATCAATCTGATAGCCTCTAATCTTATCTGTTTTACCATACAATTTCTCAAAATTCTCCCATGCTTCTTTAGGTGTATTACATGATTCAATATGAAACTACAAATCAAATGAGACTAATGAACATATGCATCCAAGTGTTTTCTCATAATCAATCTCCCACCTTGCCAATTCTTTAGCATCAGTAGGTTTTTGAATTGTGTCCTTTAGATGACCTATTAGACCTTTCATCATGAGATAGTTTGATACTGATTTTCTCCATGTAACATAATTATGTGGATTTAGGGGTTCAATTTGAGATCTCCCCATTGCAAGAACACAAATCAAGCAAAAGAATGCAAACAATCGCTACAAGATTACCCCCCCAAATCACTCAATCAAGAAACCCCCCCAAGCAATATCTAATTTGGCACTTTATATTTAGTACATTTACAGTTTCCACTTGCCAAAAATAGCAAAGTGGTCTTTGATCTTGGTACTTACAAATGCCAAAATAGGCCACAGTATCAAGTACAATTTTTGGTACAAAATGAGATCAATCTGATCATACCATTGAGAAGTACACAAAAAATCATGCACTTTCAAAAAAAATTGCACACAAAAATGTTACTGTAGGAGCAAGATATGAGCTCCCGAATATCCCAAAATGAGGACGAAGCAACAACACCTGTGAGAATCTGCAATTTATGGAAAAACCAGGCACCAAAACCAAAAACTGATTGTACCAGTACATAGAGCACGAAAAATTAGCCCAAATAAAAAAAAATTGCTCGAAAAAAGGAGCCAAAATGACCGAGTTATGAGCCTCCAAAGTTCGCCTATCAAAATGAAAATGCAAACGGAGAGGGGCAGAAAATTTTCAAAGCAGTGCTGACACAGGCTAACGTCAGCAACTTATCGGATTAAATTTGACGGTTACGGGGGTGTCAAAAAAGAATATTCTCACCCACTGATGGAATATGCTCCAGGTTGCCGGCAAGAAGAATCTTCGGCTAGGTCAAAATATTCCTCACAGATGCCGGTAGATTTTGAATGACAGCGCCAGATTTTTTATTTGTTCGCCGGTAGTTTAAAAAACAAAATAGCCATCGGTGATTTTTGTTGACCGCCGGAGAAAAAAAATGGACGCCGTTGATTGGTCCACGGTTTGGCGGATGTGGAGGGCCTGCGGGCTGGGGCCACGACCGGATGGCCACGTGGCCAGATCTGATAGGATAAGGTACTACATACCTCTGCGGTACCAGTCTGCAGTACCGCAGATTTAAAACTTTTTGTAATTTTTTATTTATTTTATTTTTCAATACATTTCAACAATGGAAAATATAATCGGTACAAAAAGGAATGATTTTTTCCTAAAAAATTTTCAAAAATATTTCAAAAAATATTTA